>CAXIVR010000002.1:240392305-240397305 GCA_964035755.1 Teleogryllus oceanicus | reverse complement strand
ATACCTTGATCGAAAAATCAGGCTTTCGAAATATCGTAGAGAATTGAAATGATTTGGCATAAAGAGATTTCCGAGAAAACCAATGCTGTTTTTTGAAGAAAATGTTTGAACTTTTGAATTATGCTCTGAAGTTATAATGTAAATTTTAAAGACGAATACACCTGTGTAAATTTTGAACAGTGGGAAGGATACATATAAATGGCAACAATACCAAATTTTTAACTCATTTCTCTATACTCTATTTTTAACTACATATCTCTCTCTGTGCTCAATATCTGCACAATCAGTTGAAAGAAGCATTAGAAGCACATTTTCAGAAACTCTGATTTTTAATATTCCCCATATTTCACTCAAAATAACGTAAAAATAGTAACATTAAAAAAAATGAACATGATATTAATTAAAGTTATACTTTCGGAGAACAAATTTTATTTGAAAAATAACTGTGTTAGTAAGGTAGTTGTACAAGATGATATAAAGAATTGAAACTTTTACAATTTTCGAGAATTCAGAGTTGTTAGTGACAATCGTGCCTATGCCATCTTTAAAAGTGAATTTCACTCTATTATGAAAACAAATTTAATAAAAAATTAGAGCCTTTTTGGGAAAAATGTTTAAGATGAAAATGCTTGATGTAAAGTACCCCTAAAATTAAAATATTTGTTTCAAATTCAAGGGGACGCGACATCAGCCAGATCATCGGGAGTACCAACGTAGGTAATACCCTGTAAGTACCTATACGGTTTAGCCTTCTTGACAAGTCGGACAGACAGACAGTCAGACGTTTTGCCATGGACAAATCTTTCGTTAAGAAGGATATACAAATCATGTATTGAGACCACACAACTTGATAGAGGAAGTAATTTAGTAAATTTAGAACAAACTTTATGTACTTTCATGGTATCAGGATTGCACAAATTGAGTTTTTCTGATGAAAAATCAGCGTTTTTGGCTGCAGCGTTAAAATAACATCTCTATTCTACATAAGAAGTATGCACGATACTAAATATAAAGCGAAATATTTCAAGATACAACCTTCATGACCGCAATAGGAACCGAGAGTGTAACGGTTTGATAGTGTTGCGACGGAAATACTCGTTTCCCAAGCGAGGAGTAGAACTCTGTCTCTACAAAGGAAGGGGAGGAAAGTGCCACCTGGTGGAGCTCGGAGAGAAAGCAGCTGTCTTCTAGGAGAGCTTGTGAACAGCATTCACTAGCGGCAGGGCATTTTGTTCTGTTTGTGCCTTGCAAATTGTCTTAATAACCTTTTTCATAGTGCATTTTCCGATTGTTAACTGGATATTTTCTTAGCTCATCACACTGTGAACCTTGTCAAGTCATAAAATTGTTCAAACCAAAAGTGACCTCGGTCGGGGAATGAAACCTGACTTAAGCCCAGTTATGCTGACCAATACCTATGGAGAAAACTCACGGTTGAAATGTTTTTTTTTGTTTGCATCCGTATATTGCCCACCCAGTTGTTAATTATCTGTTACCACTTTATCATCCGAATTACAATATAAAATACATCAAGTCTGAACATTTGTAGTGAACGGAACAAACCTTGTGACGAATTTGATATAGCCACAAAGGTGGCAGAGTAGTAACAATTAAATTGGCCTGTTATTTAGAATAGATTCATGGACACTGGTATTGGCCTGTAATATCAAGCGATCGATGATGAACGGACTTTGTACACTGTAGTGAACAAAGCATTGTTAAATCTTATTCCCTGGCTCCTTCATCAAAGACGAATTGATTGCATCTCCATGCAGAGGCAACGTCCGGCTTGCCCGCGGCGGCGCATGGGCCAGGGGGCGTGGCGGGGCATGGCGTGGCGTGGCGGGGCATGGCGTGGCGGGGCGTGGCGTGGCGTGGCGGGAAGTGGCGTGGCGGGACGTGGCGGGGCGGGGCGTGGTGGGCGGGGCGGGGCAGGGCGAGGCGGGCGGGGCGTGGTGGGGCGGGGCGTGGCGGGGCGTGGCGGGGCATGGCGTGGCGGGGCGTGGCGTGGCGGGACGTGGAGGGGCGTGGCGGGGCGTGAGAGGGGCGTGGCGGGGCGTGGCGGGACGAGACGAGGGGGCGAGGGGGGTCAGGGCGGGGGGGTGGCCTAGCTGCCAGCGTGAGGTGTAAGCGGCGACCGCGTGACCGCCGCGTCCGCACCAGCTGTCGCGCGCGCCGCCTCCGTAATTACAGACGAAACGCGCGCCGCTTGGGTGCACCCTGTGCGCGCTCCCCGAGCGGCGGTGACGTGGACCGGTGCGGCGCCACGCGGCGCGGCGGAGCTCCGCAGTAGCCAGGCAGCAGGGGGGGGGAGAGCAGTTGTGGCCGGCCCAGAAGGCGGCAGGGATTGATTGGTTATTTAGTGATTGCGGACGCGTCAACTACTAAGCTCGTTAGCCTCTTAAGTGCAGTGCATGTTTTTGTCCCGGGAAGGGGCGGTGATTCCCGCTGGCTGTCGAGATACGGTGTCGACCTACGTCCGCTTACGGGGTTTTCCTCAACCAAGTATCTCCCACCAGCAGTGCACCACTCCGTCTCACTTCCAAGCTCCGAGAAGAAATAAAAGAGGTCAACTTCGTCAACATACTACTTTTTTTAAGATAGCTGGCTTTTGGCGAAAGCAGCGAGACTGACTATGACGGCAAAGCCATCGAAAGCCGGCTATCTTAATAAAAATAATATGTTGACGAAGTTGACCTCTTTTATTTCTTCTCATTAGAACGTCAACAACACCCCATCAGAATTCCCACAATTCTAAGCTTCGAACTAGTTTCCCAGAATATGTGGTAGTATAGTACACATGAGTGTAAGTAATGGGTGTAAGGAAGAGGAAGGCAAGATCGCCCCCGGTCCCTGGTACTGCTCCGTCATTGGCATGGTGTTGATCGGAGAAACTTCGGAAAATCACCGATTAGAACAGCCGGCCGCTAGAATTCTTCTCCAGGCAGACGCTGTATTCGGCCTAGCTAGGAGACAGCGACAGCCGGAGCTGGGAGGGTGACAGGAGGACCGCGGCGGTTTGGCACGGGGCAGCTGAGGCGCCGAAGGTGGCCGGTAGAAGTTCCATAATGGGTGGAAGAGCAGGGGTAGTACGGGAATTCTCACGTGCAGATCTCGGGTCCAAATCGACGGAGATCGGCGTGGGTTTGGGGAGCGGGGTCTTGGTGGGGCGAGGATCGGTGAGGACGGGGATCGAAGGGGGCGTGGTATCGCTGGGACAGAGATCGGCGATGGGGGACGGGGACCGGCAGGAGCGTGGGTCGTAGAGATAGGTCGTAGAGATAGGTTGATTGATTTTATCGTGTTTCCGGGCGCGTCAACTGCCTCGGTCATTAGTCCCGTTAGTGTAGTGCATGTTTTTTTCTCGGGAGATGGCGGTGATTTTCCCTCGCTGGATGGCGAGATACGGCACCGACCTACCGCCGGCTAGTGGCGTTTCCCCCTAACCAGGACTCTCCCATCAGCAGGGCACCGCCCCAGCCGGGACAAGCTCCAAACTCCCGACCGGTCTCCCGGAATATATGGTAGTGTAGTGCATGTTAGAGTAAGTGTGTGTGTGTGTAAGGGGAGAGGAGAGGACAAGGAAGGGTAAGGACAGATCGCGCACGGTCTGTGGCCCGTTTGGTAGGGTACTGCTCCGACATTCGCCTGGTGTTGGTCGGAGAAACCACGGAGAACTACCGATCAGAGCAGCGGGCCACTAGAATTCTCCCCCAGACAGCGACTGAATTCGACCTAGCTGAAAAGCTACTGTCGAAAATTCTGCCGCCGTAGGGAATGGGAACTAAAGACCTCCTGGTCTGAGGCGCTGCAGTGGCATCAGTTGATGCACTGAGCTATCGCTCCCGGTCGGAGGGATAGGACGGTGCGGTGATTGGCAGACGTGGAATTGAAAGAACGGGGTAGTGAAGGTGGAGGCGGGGCACCGACTCCGCGAATGACCGTCGGGGTAGAGGGGTGCGGGGGAATGGAAGTGGATTTCCCTCGTGGATCGGCGGTTATCACATTGTTTTACGTTGTAGACACGTGAGGCCCATAGTGCTTCTGCTGCATGAATTTATGCATATATTTCCTGATTCCACAAGTCTTAATTCTTTATATGCGCAAATCCTAATTAGGAATAGATGTGATTCAACTGGCTTTAGTTATGGCGCAGTGCAGAATAATAAAGATGGGAGAAAGACGTACGTATAATCAAAATAAAGAAAAAACTAACGAAATTATTTTGAAAAGTTTTTGTATTAAAAGTTTATTTTGAACATTCCAACACAATATGTGTTGTAAAAAATGTGCTATTCTGGATGTTTTCTTAACTTGTCAGCTAAACGTGTGACTGTGTAATATAATTGAATCCTCTCACACCGGTATTCCATCAGAATGTAGACTTCGAAACTAATGCGTGACTAGTTATGCTAATCATGCGAGGTGTTTTCAAGTTTACGCGTTAACGACGATACATGTTAAAAGTTTATATAACTTTTAAACACATAAAAACTTAATTAATAATTCATAAAGTGTTTGAGAGTTTTTAATTGTTTTTGAGTAAAACAATAAATAAAGATACTGTTTTATTTCCTTGGATAACTTTGAATGCATTGAAGCAAAAGTTTCACAGCCGGATGAAAGAATTTTAGCGACATCTAGTAGCCGTCCTTACAGTTTCAGTACGAAAGAAAGTTCTCACAGGAGATCTTTCTGGGAGACACGATTGGCTCGCTTACATCGGCTCGTTGGTCTAGGGATATGATTCTCGCTTAGGGTGCGAGAGGTCCCGGGTTCAAATCCCGGACGAGCCCTTTCTTTTTCAAAGTAAATGTAAGAATGCTAGAAGCTGAATAATTGACAATTAGGTGCGCTCTGCGTGCGGCTCGTTGGTCTAGGGGTATGATTCTCGCTTAGGGTGCGAGAGGTCCCGGGTTCAAATCCCGGACGAGCCCGTTCTTTTTCAAAGTAAATGTAAGAATGCTAGAAGCTGAATAATTGACAATTAGGTGCGCTCT
>CAXIVR010000002.1:240364805-240387305 GCA_964035755.1 Teleogryllus oceanicus | reverse complement strand
CAAATGTTAAGGTCATTAGTCCCGTAAGTGAAGTGAAGTGTGGCCAACTGCTAAGATCATTATTCCCGTAAGTTTAGTGCACGCTTTCATCGCGGGAGGTGACTGTGATCTTCCCTAGCTGTCTGGCGAGATCCGGCGCCATCCTACGTCGGGTTGGGAGGATATTCCTCAAGCAGGGATCTCCCAAGAGCTGGGCACTGCCCCAGCCGGGAAAAGGTCAAAGCTCCCGATTGCTCTTCCGACTAGTGTGATAGTGTAGTACATTTGAGTGTGAGAGTGTGTAAGTAACCGGTGAGGATAAGGCAAGAAAAAGAAGGAAATATCGCGCGCGGTCCGTGGCCCGTTTGTTAGGTACTACTCCGGCATTCGTGTGGTATTGATCGGAGAAACCTCGGGAACCTTCAGATCAGAGGCTGCTAGAATTCTCCTCAGACACCGGCTGAACACGATCTAGCTCTCCAGCTAGGATCGAAAATCCTTCCGCTGTCGGGTCTCGAATTTTCTGATCTGAAACACTGCAGTGACAACAGTTAATACCCTGAGTCCCTTTGCCGGTTCTCGTAGTTAATTTTCCAGATTTTTCTAGCTATATGTCCTCTTTTACAGAACAACTTGAGACGCCCGGAACGACATCGAAACACACTCGTTGAAAAACACCCAACAAAAATATCTATTAGTTCTAGGCATGATGAAAACCATTGCTAAAATGCGGTGAGTCGGGAGTTTCCTTCTGTACTCAACAGACCAAGGTCTTTTCTTTGAAAATGTCTTGTTTTTTAATTAGAAGAGTCCCCTGAAATTATGTTACCTGAAGGTGGTCGTCATCTGTATAATGTATTAAAAAATGCTGCCTTTTGCACATCAATAATACCACATCGTTTATATGGAGTACATCGTTCTTTGAATATTTAAAAAAATTATTACAATATTACTTTATTTTATTACTATATATTATTTTCATTAATTATCTTTTATTTTTTACTGAAACGTTATAGCTTGTTATTGTCTTCGATAAGGAGTTCGATAGACAATGCACATCTTACCAGGATCCAGAGGATTGTGGGAAATACAAAATCAATCAAATGGTGCCATGTGTTCTCTAAGGGAGGGATTTAAGAAAGGGAATTATGGGAGAGAAATATGAAAAGACAAATCGGGTCAAGTTATCTAGTTAATTAGTAAATAGGTCGATCTCAATCATAGAAAGTATGTAAAAAATGAAATAATGTACGTACCACAGGCGTTAACTGATTTTTAAGATCTTTGGCAAAAGAACTTCGTGCCATCTGTCGCCGCTCGATCAGTAGAACCCACAGAACGCAATTGGTGCATGAATAATTATTTTCTTATTTTCGATGTTTCATTTTCGCGGTCATTTTTACATTTTCAAATTCTGATGTCTATATGTACACACAATTTTATTTATTCTGAAATTTGTATTTATAAACATTTTATTATGACGTAACATTCGTAACAACACGAGAGATTCGCCTCGTATAAGAAATATTATTAAATGCAGAAATTAAAATAGGGCTCGTCCGGGATTTGAACCCGGGACCTCTCGCACCCTAAGCGAGAATCATACCCCTAGACCAACGAGCCACACATACTGCATGCGCCAAGTATGCATGAAGAAAATGTGGACACACACTTTCTCTGGGCACCTCCACTTTCGAATTTACTGATATCTCCCAGAGGGCGCCAGCGGACAGTCGCGTTGCTGACACTGACATGTGATTGGAGCGAATATTTAATGGTATCAGTAAATGTATGATAATAATAATAATAATAATAATAATAATAATAATAATAATAATAATAATCATAGAACCATTGTAGAACTATATTATGTATTTCCGTCAGTAGTGACAATAATTTAAAAAAAAGAATGAACTCGGCTATGAATATTCTGTTGACAGTGCGTAATATACAGAAAAATACATAAAGAACATGTAAAATACATAAAGAAATACTTTGAAATGCTTGAGATAATAATTGATGTTTTTGTATTAAGTGTGCGAAGAAGCGAAACTTACAAACGTGAGGACGAATTAAATGGTGTTTATTATTTAATCATTAATACGAATTTAATAGACATCAATTTTGTCTTGTAGTGATTTTTGAAGTTCATATACTAGTTCTTATTTTCTCACAAAGTATAAACATTTACAATGATAATTGTTTTCTGAATATCATGTAAATTTGAAATTTTTCATTTCATGAAATTATATGCTGATGTGTTAAACACAGGAGCGGTTGCAATTGATATGCTATTCAACACCAGTGACACGTATGACCTATTGTGTACCGTATTTGATCTCATCATGATGGTTACAACATAGGTGTCAAACTTCAGTTGCTGAATGTAATAAATTTGCATCCAATTTTGCTACCGCCAGGACATTGACGCATAGACATTCACATCAAGAGCGGGAACCAGAATTCTTCGTTCTTTGGGAGTTAATTAATGAGGAGTTCTTTGTAAGTAAGTTTTTCTTCGTAAGTAAGTTCTTTGGGAGTTAAATAATAAGGAGAATAATTGTCATATTCGAATGGGAGAAAGGGTGATCAGGGGCGGATTTAAAGGGGGGGGGGTGAATGGGCTTGAGCCCATTCCCCTCCACTATTTGACGGCCCACAGAATGGAAACAAAATTTAATTTTTTAAACACCTTTCAATCTACACTAGAATTTTGAATACTAACAATTACAAAATTGCATTAATATTTTATCAACTTGATAATATTTTAATACTTTAATTATCATTCAATGAAAGTTATTTGTTTATTAAATCATTTCTCGAAAAAGCAATTGACAGTTAAATTGTATTCCACACTAACTTTTTGAAATGTTAAGTAAGTCTTAAGAAAAAATATGGGTATAGAAACTGTGAAGAGTAAGAAAGGAATATTAGGAAGTTCAATATATTTCCGAAATAAATCTGCAATATCGATGGTAACATTTAACAGTTAAAATATGGAAACAATGAGAAAATTCGAAATATCCATACAAATGAGAAAACGTAAAAATTCGAATAAAAATAGACGGTTTATGCTTACTTCTGTATATTCTCTCTCTTCTACACACACACACATATATATATATATATATATATATATATATATATATATATATATAGTTACTTCTATCTCTTCTATATATTCTATCTATCTATTCTATTCTTCTATATATTCTCTTCTATCTGTTACTTCTGTCTCTTCTCTCTCTCTCTCTCTCTCTCTCTCTCTCTACATATATATATATATATATATATATATATAGAGAGAGAGAGAGAGAGAGAGAGAGACTATACTATATATATATATTAGTACGATGCAAAAAGACCTCCACCCACAAGTCTTTCACTTGAGGGCCTACAATCGCTCCAATAACCGAAATCCTGACCTGCGGCGGAGTGAAACTAGCTTCGTTCACTGAAACTGGCCGCACGCATCTCGTGTGGCAACGGCGACCTTCGGCTTGGCGGCGGCGGCGTGGCAGGAGCTGGCGCGGCCCACTTTCATTCGCCCGCGCGCGCGCGACGCCGTGCCAGCGGCAGCGGCGCGGACCGAACCACTTAGAAAGATGGATCTTTTTTAAACTATTGGACCAAATAGGATCAATCAATACAGAAATCAGGAATTATGATGTATAATTCATATAAGACATATACATTTATCTATTGCTTTACGTTTCGCACATTTAGCATGTGCCTTTTCAAAAGCATTTGATAAGTAAAGCATTTGACATTCATATGTATGCAGCACAAATAAAATACATCAAGGAATGTTTTAGCCACCAAATTAGACGCCAACTTCGGCATATTATAGAAATACTTTACATGAAAATGTGGTTAAATGTTAATATATCTCCAATATTTATGTTTAATGTATTCCTTTGTTTTGTATACTACTAAAAAATGTTATGTTTATTGCCAACCGATTGTCAAATGCTTTAGTTATCAAAAGCATTTGAAAAGGCGCATGCTAAATGTGCGAAACGTAAAGCAATAGATAAATGTATACGTCTTATATGAATTATACATCATAATTCCTGATTTCTGTATTGATTGATCCTATTTGGTCCAATAGTTTAAAAAAGATCCATCTTTCTACTATATAAAACAGGATCAACAGGAATAATTCAACCATTCTTATATTATTATTTCATTTTTACAGATCATATATAGTTCAATACATATAACACTTTACATATGTATTGATAGCTTACATTCTAAATTATCTAAAATTAAACTAAAAACTAATTCGGGTGAGGAAATCTTTTCCAGACACCTCTAAAAACAATCTATTTCGGCAAATTTGGTTAGGAATGCCTGGTATGGATATCTATTTTTTAATCTGGTTCTATGAGGAGTTTTCCGGAGTCTGAAATTGTCTAGGTGTGGAATTTGAGGTATGAAGTGATAGAACTGGGTTGAGAGATATGTCATATGGTGTTGTATGGAGTCAATTTGAAATTCTTTGTAGAGCTGTGAGTTTGAGACAAACCAAGGAGCATTTGTGATAGTTCTAAGAAACTGGTTTTGGACTATTTGGAGCTTGTTTAGGTTTGTTCTTGCATCGGAGATCCAAACTGGGCAGGCGTAAAGGAGGAGTGGTCTAATGATACTTTTATAGATGGAAAGCGGCATCGCTCATCGACAAAGCCCGTGTGCAGGTCGATAGGTCAAAGAGTCCACTAAAGCATGTCTGATAAAAGTTGGTCAAATTTCTCAAAATATCTAACTGAACTTGGTTCAATTATGAATTACAGCTGATAAAAATTGGCCCAAAAGACACAAATTCTGTTTGGTCTAACAGAAATATATAACATCACATCGTTATCATTATGTCCTAATATAATCATATGTCATGTATATTATTATGTCTAAATGAAACCAGAATATGGGGTACTGTACTCACATATGCGATAATGTACAGGAAATGGGCATAATGTAAGTATTAACGACATTAAAGGTACTTACAAAAATACATTTATGTATTTTTTGAAAAGAAATCACAACAATAATACAGCAAATCGGCGTTTACGTCATTTTTAGGTCTATTGTGTTATTGAACCTTTTGTTTCCTAGATATTCTGTTGCATTAGACCTACTGCACAAAATATCTCCTGTTACATTGGTCCTTATGAGTATTGATTTCTACCAAATAGCGCCACTACTTGTTGCCGAATTGGCTTTACTTTGATGGATTGCAATTGAGAGCAATTATAAGTTAACAATTAGTAGTTAAGTATCACAAGTTTTTCGAGGATATGTGTCATATGATAATTCTAAAGAGTGAACTCAACAACACTTAAACATCTTACATGCGAGGTCCCCAGGTGGGCCAGTAGCTCGTGCGGGCGCGGTTTATCGTGCCTGCTGTAGGGTATTGGACTGTCATGTTCCTCTTGCCTGGCGAGCATGAAGTTTAAAGACAGCATAGGAGACTGCGTGGAGCACGGCCGACTGACGTCGTGTACAAGAAAATCGCCTTTCACGCCTACTTCCGTAGAAGAAATACCTCCAATATAACCTTACAGAGACGGCTTGTCTCATAATTGAGTCTTACTTTTTATTATCTGCTTTAATCCTTTACAAAAGAAACAACTCTTTATTCCTCCATTGTAAACATATTTTGTCTTTATGCAGGGCACCCTTTTTTTTCGGTCGAGAAACAGCGCCAGGCACAACTTCTCAGACTGTCTCAACAGTTGTCGGTCAGTTAACTCTATCGTATTGACGGGAAGAGATTCGATGAAGCAATGATAATTGAACGGCATTGTTTTGCCTCAAAGGGTGGACCCGAAGAGTTCTAACCGTGTATAACGAACAGACTCATAGCTTCACAGACACACGCAGGTTGCTTCAAGATGATTTTAAGCGCTTCTTTGACTCAACGTGGCTACCTTCCACGGCCAGTTAGCCATGGTTTGGACACCCCTTGCTACCTTGCACGTTCACTTTCGGGAGCTCACGAGCGTGAACATCATTCCAAGTCCTCTTCGCATGCCAACCTTAGAACGCGTGCTCACGTTTGAATGTGAGAGTCAGTCCAACGACCGGGTCCTGGCGTTTCTGAGAGTGATTAACAAAATTTCAACAAAACTAACGGAATGCGACCAATTATTGGATTGCTTGAACAATAAAATTTCAATTACCAGTTGGAATTATTCTATTAAATGTAAGCAAATTAAATGTAGCAC
Source organism: Teleogryllus oceanicus (assembly GCA_964035755.1). NCBI lineage: Eukaryota > Metazoa > Arthropoda > Insecta > Orthoptera > Gryllidae > Teleogryllus > Teleogryllus oceanicus. The sequence continues at coordinate 240,381,099 of CAXIVR010000002.1, read as the reverse complement.
AAAATAATTAATTAACACTATAACACCAAGCGAATAATTAGATAAAATTCTTTGTTAAAAATATCTAGTTTTTTTGAAAGAACAAAACAAAGAGGGGCTCTACTAGTTCAAATTAACAAAGAATAGAATCTGATACAATTAATTTCATACTTCTCATATTCTTCTAAATCTATTATGAAAAAGTATCACGTGAGAGAACACGCAGATTTCGAAAGATATATAATAAATATAATTCAGTTCCAGGCAGTACTTTTCTACAACGACTATATTTCAGAAGGATACTGACACTAAAGATTGGATTGTTTTACACAAAATAATGAAAACATATCTAGAGTGATTTCAATCGTGATCGTTGTACGCGATTTTCAATGACCGGGGAAAAACTACTTACAACATCGATCTCCAAAAAATATGAGTTTTTTAAATTTGGTTTCCATCAGGCTGTTTGATTCCGATTTTAATCTTAAGTAAGCGGAAAACCCTTCCCACAAAAAAATGTCGCATATAAAATATTAAAAAAAGCCTATTGAATCTAGAAATCATTACTTATCTAGAAATCATAACTTAGAGAACAGTTCTAGCTAAGGTAACTTAATGGAAACTTTCAATTGGACAACATGGACAACATTGGACAACATGGATAAGAGCCAAAATGTATTGCCTTTTTATCCTTGAAAATAGATTTTATTACATGGGAGTTTGTTTTCTTTCAAAATTTAAGCAGTATATGACTTAGTGTAGGGATCACAAAATTTTGAAAATATGCACACAATTCACTTTTCCCCATAGCACGTCATACGCAGTTTGTAACAGCTTTTTTGACGTAAAATAAATAAATAAATTACAAACGTCGCAGTCATTAAAATGTCAGAGGAGGCCATACGCGAGAACTGTCTTGCCTCCCGCGTGTACGACGAGCAATCCTCAAGAGTCCTCGTCCGGCCACTGCGTCGCGCCGTTGCCAAGTGAAAGTCGCCACCAGATCACGCCCAAGAAACAGAATTTGGTTTGGGATTATAAGCAGACGTCGGCACTGAATGGTGAGAACCAGGGAAGACCACAAAAATTTTCCTTTCTGTCGATTGATTGATTGGTGATTCCGGGCGGGCCAACCGCTAAGATCTTTACTCCCGTAAGTGTAGTCTTAAGTAAGCGGTTTAAGGTATGGGTTTTCCTTGGTAGGTGGTGGTAATCTTCCCTTGCTGCTTGGTGGGATCGGGCGCCGACCTACCGTCGACTAGCGGTTTTTCCTTAACCTGCTATCTCCCACCAGCGCGTCACTGCTCCAGCCGGGACAAGCTCGAAGCTCTCGACCGATCTCCCGGCATGTGTAGTAGGTTAGTGCACGTAAGTGTAAGTTAGGGGTGAGAATAGGACAAGGAAAGGGAAGGAAAGTTCGCGCGCGATCAATGGCCCGTTTATTAGAGAACTACTCTGAAATGCGCTTTGATTGATGGCTTAATTTTTTTTTGTGTTTCCGGACGCGTCGACTGCTTTGGTCATTAGTCCCGTGAGTGTAGTGCATGTTTTTTCTCGGGAGATGGCGGTGATCTTCCCCTGTTAGATGGCAAGATCCGGCATCGACCTACCATCAGCTAGCGGGATTTCTCCTTAACCAGGACTCACTCCCCAGCGGGGCACGACCCCAACCGGGACAAGCTCTAAGCTCCCGACCGGTCTCCCGGAATATGAGGTAGTGTAGTGCATGTGTGTGTGCAAGGCGAGAGGATAGGACAGGGAAGAGGAAGGAAAAATCGCGCGCGGTCAATGGCCCGTTTGTTAGAGAACTACTCCCAAATGCGTTTTGTGTTGATCGAAGAAACAATGGGAAACTACCGACCAGAGCCCCCGCCCGCTAGAATTCTCCTCCCGACAGCTACAGAATATGTCGTAGGAGAATTCGTCGTAATACATGTCGGAAATCCGCCATGATTGGAACAGGAACCCTAGGACCGTGATCAGGGTCGCTGCAGTGGCAACAGTGGTCACAATGAGCTATCTCAGCCGGCTCCACCCCCTTGGATTGATTTGATTTAATTTGATTTTTTCGTGTTTCCGGGCGCGTCAACTGCTTTGGTCATTAGTCCCGTTTGTGTACTGCATGTTTTTCTCGGGATATGCGCGGTGATCTTCCCCCCCGGGGTGGCGAGATCCGGCACCACCTACCGTCGGCTAGTGGGGTGTCCCCCTAACCAGGACTCTCCCACCAGCGAAGCACCGCCGCAGCCGGGACAAGCTCTAAGCTCACGACTGGTCTCCCGAATATGTGGTAGTGTGGTGCATGTTAGTGTGAGTGTGTGTGTAAGGAAAGAGGATAGAACAAGGAATGGGAACGACAAATCGCGCGCGGTCCGTGACCCGTTTGGTAGGGTACTGCTCCGCCATTCGCCTGGTGTTGATCGGAGAAACGACGGAAAACTACCGATCAGAGCAGCCGGCCGCTAGAATTCTTCTCCAGATACCGACTGAATTCGACCTAGCTGGAAAGCTAGTGTCGAAAATCCTGCCGCCGTGGGGAGTGGGAACCTAGCACCTCACGGTCAGAGGCGCTGCAGTGACATGAGTTGATGCACTGAGCTACCGCTCGCGGTCCACCACCCCATTGGATCTGTTTATTAAAACCCGCGTTGATCCGCGCGCGCGTGCGGGCGGCACGCCCACGCGGGCGACGTGCCGTTGCGAGGGCGTGGTCGGCGGCGGGGGGGGGGCAGGGATCAGGTTTTCAGCAGGGACGTGAACCACCGACCGCTAAACCTGTGATTAGGGAGTGTTTAGGGAAAATATACGCGAAAATTTACGGACGTCGAATGTAATTTTATTACTGGAGAGAGGGGATTCGCCGTATTCGGGATTCAGTGAATGTTTTCAAGGGGTATCTCGGTTACCACCGCTTGGCCTTGGTATCAAAGTTTTAAATCGCCGACCCCGTCGGCCGCTAAGTGGACAGTTTAGTGTCAATTCAGAAATATTTTTTGGAGCTTACGTGGCACTATGCATTGATGAAGTCTCCGTTCAAGGGTACAGCGAGATGTAGAAATACTCAACACCTTTGATTTTAATTTCTATGCATAGTTTCAATCTGATGTTATTGGCACTTGATACTCTCTCTACATATTTTAGTCATTCAAATACGTCATTTCAACCGCAAATACAGAAAAATCAAATCTGTTTGTTCATTTACCGTTAAAAATAAGTTTTCTATAATTTGGCAACGAACATATCTAGTTTTTGAAATGTTAATCCCTCGCTTTTTTAAATTTGTTATTATTATTATTATTATTATTATGTTGTTATTATTATTATTATTATTATTATTATTATTATTATTATTATTATTATTATTATTATTTATTCATTCACAGTTCACTGGTACATAGATTGTAGTCATACGGATACAATACATCAAAGCATGACAACAATAAAAATCAACAGTAATAGACTAATAAAAATTTAACATTTATAATATTCATAAATACTAATGTGATTAAAATAGCAACTAAACACACTCATTGCTTCCCAAGAATTTTCGGACCAATGTGCACGTACAAAGTATGACACATTTCTGGATATTTATTATGGCATTTTTATTTATTTTCAGCGTTTCTAGTGAATTCTTTTAAGTCTTCGGGATGACGCCCGTTGCTGAAAGAACCACGGGAACGGTTTTGATTTCCGAGATGTTCCATGGCTCCTTCACGACATGTGCCAATTCTTCTTCTTCTTCTTCTTCTTCTTCTTATTATTATTATTATTATTATAATTTTTTTCATCTTTCAACTATTAATAGTTAAATTGTTGGGAAGGGACTGTGAAACTCACGAAAGCGTGCGCAGATGATTTTCTACCCCATACGTCACATACAGTTTTTGACTTTTTTTTGACTAAAATAAAAAAAATATTTGCAAAATAAATATTATTAAATGAATAAATGCATACGTGATACAAAATAATTTTACTAAAATCTCGATAACTCGAAAATGAAGGAACAAAACAAAGTCTAATATTCAGACCATCGATATTTGAAGTAAATAATATTGCAACTCAAGGTTCAGGCGAATTGGAACTAACAAATTCGTCTTTCTGCACAATGCATCTGATCACGCTCACGCAAAATTAACCTACAAAATACGTATAAATAAAAAAAAATCGAGAACAATTGTGCATATTTTGAATATTTTCAAACCAACGTGAGCACTCGTAGATACCTTGAGATAAAAAAGAGCTAGATTTGTTTGTCTGTCTGTTTTCTTGTAGAAGAGGAAATTGAGAAATTCATTTGTTCTTTGCATCTACGTTTATCAATAAAAACAAAAAATATCTTAAATAATTAAGAAATAATTTGTATTTTATCTACTGAAAGGGTACCACAGGATAAGATGGTAAAAAGTTCTCCTAAATCTAAAATGACATATGAGTGATTAAATTATAACTCTTACATAAAAATTATATTTTTGAAAGGTTACTTCGCCCCCTTCCCACCACCCATATCCTTCTACAGCCGAAAACCTGTTTTTCATTTTAATTTTTTCGGCAACTTAACAAAATTTTATCGGACTGAAAAATATGATACATAAGAAAACAATTTATACTACCAGAAAAATATTTTTTGATATTTTCTCGTACCCATATTCAAACACAAAAAGATAAAAAATAACAGAAAATAATTTTTATTGTCTTAGAACCATGGAACAGGCTCGAAAACAATCTCAAACGTTTCTCTTAATATACAAATTGTTGGAGATTTTTTAATTTTTTTCGACAGCTGGGCTGCAGTTAAAAAAATAAAAAAAAAACATTTTCCCGCCTTTAAATCACCTGGACTTTCAATATACTTTAAAAATAACTGCAACTGTTGTGCATTTATTTTAGTGTTTATTATACATTTGTATGCATTGTTGCAGCATTGTTGTAGCATTATTGGGTAATAATATTTTGATTTTGTAATTTAGTTACAAATTATCATTTTTTGAAATCTTTCTAATCCTTTGCATAATACATGAAGTATTTTTGTGTCTGAATTTGGGCCTGAGAAAGTATCAAAAAAAATATTTCTCTGGTAGTATAAATTGTTTTCTTATTAATAATTTTTTTTCAGTCAGATAAAATAATGTTAAGTGGCAGACAAAAATAAAATTTAAAAAAACGTTTTCGGCTGTAGCAGGGTATGCGAAGGAGGCTAAGAAACCATTCGGGGGTGAGAAAATATTGTTTTTATGTTAGAATTATAATGTAACCACTCATACGTCATATTTTATGGGAACTTGTTACCATCTTATCCGGGGGTATCCTTTATATCTCCCGATTTTCTTTTATAGAGAACAACGCCTAAAGAACATTTTAAAACATGTGCTCGCCCTAGCTTTTGCAGCCGCGACCTCTGGCATCCAGCGAGAATTAAAAAAAAAAGAAGTAATATTATTGAAAATAATTATAAAAAGTTATCGAGTTTGACGTATGTTTCTTTAAACATAAACGTTCAACATTATTTGAGTATTAAATTGTTTAAAAATGAGACATTAAGAAATCAGCTTAATATACTATTTAAAGACAATATAAAAAATAATATCAAAGTGAGAATATGGTTTGATTTTGAGTTATACGTAGACGAGACAAATGGAATTCCAGAAGTCTGTCTACTTGTAATTACTTACAAGTTGAGAATATTACTTGTAAAATCCTCAGTTATCTTTGATTCTTTGACAAACGTTTCAGACGCTGGAGCGCGCTGAAAAAATGCAATTTCTTGGCAAGTTGAAAAGTCTCATTTGGCTCACTCCCATCATGAACTGAAATTGCTAGGGATTTTTTATTGGCACGCTATTAGCTTTACTAATTCATTTTGAAACCTTTTTAATAAACATAATTATGATTCGGATAAGGAGAAGCTTTCCTTCTCAAAGCAGTTTTACATCTTAGCAAACGTCGTCCATATCTGGCAATGTAGTTCAAGAATACACATGCCATAGCCTTTTTTGTAGCACCAAAGATTTTTTAATTGTATTAATCCTTGTTGACACTTTCAGTCTTTCTAGCATTTAAGTAGAATTTGTTTTCCATGCAATATTATTACATATAAATAATGCAGATTTTTCAAATTTAACAAACTCAGTAGAAAATTAAGGACATCAATTGTTTTAGGAAACTCTAACTGACTTGATATAATTTACCTCTATAATATTTATAATATTTTTACACTTGAATATTTTCTATAAAGTTTGAAATAAAGTCTGGTTTTTGACGTGGTTATCTCGTGTGCACCTCAGCAGTAACTAATAACCGTACCTAATTCATAATGGAGAAAACAATAGCAAATCATTTTAAAAAAATCTTTCAATCAAATTTTGACAACCAGACAGAATATTGGTGATATTTGGCAATCCTCACCGCCATATAAACGAATCCTCACCGCCATATATATTATTTTTTTTATCAGGAAATTTACTTTGCGAAATAGTTATGTACTTATGTTTCTCACAAATACAAAAATTATTAGAGTTATTTCGAATTTTCTCCGTGAAACCGACATTTCCTGATGTGACAAAACTTTAATTAAAATTCAACACCTACAAAAAACAAAGAACCGTCGAGAAAAATCTTGCAAATATTTTTCCTGTATCGGCCCCTCTCGAGTACCAGCTGACTGGACTATTACGCACGACTATTACGAAGCTTTCCCTTTTCATAATGCAAATAAATTCCTATAGAAACAATATTACTAACGAGCGCATATTTTATTCATGTATTGCGTAATCAAAAACTCGGGCTCGTCCGGGATTTGAACCCGGGACCTCTCGCACCCAAAGCGAGAATCATACCCCTAGACCAACGAGCCGCTGTTATCTACATTGTAGAGAGAGGCAATGCTATGCCTCACAGGGTCGCTGTTACCGGACGTAGGAGGCGACGCTGCCAGCGACGCGTACTCCGCGCCAACCATAGAACTCGCTCAAAAACTGTCCTGTGGAATATTCTTCTTCTTCTTCTTCCTTTCAGGGATTAGGCATGAATGCCTGTTCCGTCTTCACTTGCACTTCAACTCCATCTCTTCCTGGGCCTCCCGACATCTCTCCTACCCTTCGGTCGGTATTGCATTACTAAGCGTGGAATTCTTTCTTCACCCATTCTTCCAATGTGATGTCTCCATGATTCTCTGTATTCCTCTATTTTTTCATTTATATTATATATATCCAGTTCTTTACGGATATCTTCGTTTCTTATGTGATCTTGTTTTCTGCAACCTTTAACTTTCCTGAGAAATCTCATTTCCGCTGCTTGGATTTTACTTTTATCTCTCTCTTTTGTTATCCACGATTCACTTCCATACATAAGAACTGGAGCAGCCATTGTTTTATAAAATTTTATTTGGGTGTCTTTCCTTGTTTTGTTTTGAAGTGTTCGGTTTATTATGCCACATAGTGATTGAAATTTATTGGTCTTATTTTCTATGTCTTTATCTCTGTCATAACTGATCTCGCAACCAAGATAATTGAAATTAGAAATCTGTTCGATTACTGTATCGTCAATTACTATTTTTGAGCGAGCGGGGTGTTTACCATAATGGGCCATAACCTTTGTTTTCTTTTTTGATATCCGGAGATTATATTCGAGCCCTCCCAATAGATGTAGTTTGTATACGGCTTTTTGTAATTCGTCTTCACTTTCTTGCAGTATTGTTATGTCATCTGCATAAAGAAGAACATTTATATGTTTGTTCTTCTTTAACTGGATTCAGGGCCCACTATACATTTCCATTTTTAATAAGATCATCTACATATATATTAAATAGCGTTGGAGATAAACTACATCCTTGTTTGAGTCCTCCATTTGTCAAAATTTTTCAGTTTTCTTCGTACCAGTATTTATTGTAATTTTTTGCCTGTATATAAACTTTTATGGTATTTATTAGGTGTTTAGGATATCCACTTTCACTCATTACATTCCACAATTTGACTCGATCTACACTGTCGAAGGCTTTCTCGAAGTCAATAAAGGCTAAATGGGTCTCCATATTGACTTCTCGTCGTTTTCTAAAATCCTTTGATACTAAAAATGTTGTCACTGCATGAGCGTCCTTTCCGAAATCCGACTGTTCTTCTTGTAATTTAACTTCTGTAATGATTTTTAATCGAGCATTAATTATTTTTGCAAATATTTTATAAGCGACATTCATGAGACTAATACCTCTATAGTTCCCGCACTCATTTCTTTGACCCTTTTAAAGATCGATATAACCTCCGTCGTTTTCCAGCTATTAGGTGTTTTATAACCTTTCCAGCATTCATTGTACAGATGAAGCAACCTAAAATCACAGATAGGTCCTGCGTATTTTAAAAGTTCCATGTTAATACCATCAGGGCCACATGCCTTCCTTTTTTTCATTGTTTTTAATGCTAACTGAAATTCTTCCAAGGAGAGGAGGTCCACCGAACTGTTGTAACAGAGCTCTTCCTCTTGAGAATCGATGGTTTCTGTACACCAAAGTTTTCTATAGTGTTCTTTCCATTGTTCTTCATTAATGATTTGTATATCTGCAACATCTTTCTCTGACTTATTTAGATGCCGAAATACCTTATAAGCAAACATTTGCCTTCCATGTATATCGTTTTCTATATTACTTATAAATCTATCCCATGAATCATTATGTCAGATCTAATTAAATGTTTAGCATTATTCCTTTTTTGTATGTATTCCTCCCTTGCTTCGGGTGTTTTGTTTTGTAGGAAATTTCTGTACGCCATTTCTTTATCGTTTACCGCCTTTGCTATACAGTCGTTCCATATTCTCAGTCCCTTTCTTTTTCTATTTTTCTTTTTCTTTCCTATTGTTTCGCTTGCAGCCCTCTCTATACAATTCTTTATATTTTGCCATTCTTCATCCACATCGTTAACAGTAGGTACACTTAATAGATACTGTTGTAATCGATTTTGATAAAATCGCTTGATACTTTCGTGTTCTAACAAGTACACTTTGAAGATTTCTTGACATGTCTCTCTTCTTGTCCTCATTTTCTTCCATTTTGCTATCATCGTGATAGATGCAATCACTAGGTAGTGATCTGAGTATATGTCACTTCCTCGGTGTACTTGGACATTTTCTATTTGTTTACAGATTTTATCATTTGCAATTATATAATCTATAAGTGATCTGTGGCCTCTGGCACTCCAGGTGAATTTATGAATATCTTTTTTTCTGAAAAAGGTATTAGTAATTTTCAGCTGGTTAAAAGTCGCAAATTGACGAAGTTCTTCTCCGTTTCTATTCAGATGTTGTTCTCCAAATGCTCCCACAACTCCCGGGATTGGAATGTTACCAACTCTTGCGTTAAGATCACCGCAGATGAGAACATGATTGTTCTTGTTGATTTTACTTAACTGTTTTTGAAGTTCGTCATAAAATGTCTTTGTGTCCTTTCCTTCCTTCTTCAGGAGCGTAAACACCTATCAGTATAAAATATCCTCTATCTATTTTAAATTTGCACGTAACGATTCTTTCATTTATAAAGGAATATTCCACTATCCTATATTTCCACCTCCTATTAACCATAATTGCTACCCCACAGCTTGCCCGTCTGTTTTGGGTTACTCCACTGTATATCATTGTGTAATGGCTAAGATCTTTCGTGCCTTTCAGTTTCTTTTTCGTTTCAGTTATGACAGCTATATCTATCCCTTTTTCATTTAATTTGATATCTAGTTCATCTTCTTTATTACACAGTCCTCTGACATTCCATGTGGCTAGTTTTAATCGTCCCGTAATACCAAATCGTTTATCCTTGACTCGCTTAAGTTGTCTCCGTAGTACATCCGGTTGTGCATTGTGAAGAGAGCCAGTAGTAATAAGAATCCCCTGGCCGCGGTACGAGCGCTGCGCAGGTTAAGTTCAGTGATGGGGCTGCCACCTCACAGCTTCCGAACCAGCTGGGTGGTATTTTGGACCACCATTCCTAGGCGGATTGCCTTCACTGGGCTAAGAGTTCCGCCCACCCTTTCGAGGGCAACCTTGCCATGTCAAAGATCTTTTCCGACAGAACTACTGTTCAGGCCCTCTTCATTGGGTCCTCTTCTGACACTGGTGTCCTCTTCTGGAGTACTTCTTCGTCTCACCCTCTCCTTCGACCTGCCCGGCAAGGGAGGCCCTGCCAGTAGCTACGCTACCGCCGGTATAGCTCTCAGGATCACGGGGGTACTCAAACTCCACCACCAACGTTAAGGTCATGTACTCCCTAGGTGGAGGTGAAATATTCTCTCGACAAAATGTTCGTTACTTGCACAGAACATTTTGTGGAATATTCTCTCGACAAAATGTTCTGTGCAAGTAACGAGACTAGACAGGCAAGGAAACACAAATATTTTTTTTATACTAAATACGGAACTAATTAATGTGATATTGTCGTAAGAGCGAAAAATGAATACGATTTCAAATTATTACAGAACCCTAACATATCCCAATTTCTTTCGTGTAGAGTCAGTTCGACGTTTTGAATGAGTCGAAATACAACTTTTTTACGTTTTTTCGGCCTACTAGCCTTAGATAAATTACCCAAATTAATCCTACTCCTTTGTGGTATAATAGAAGAAGAAAAAATTTAAGAAATCTGCGACCATTCCTATTTAGAAAAATAAGATTTTTACGAAGAAGTAAGAATGCCACATCTGAATATATTCTGAAATCTACTTGAACTGAGTGTATCGTGAAGAAATTGCCATTTAATTTTGAAAAAATGTTATACAGCCACATAACATATTTTAAAAAAATTGCGCCGATGTTATCGTTGAATTAAAAAACCACTGATTTATATCTACCACGACGCTCTAAACAGTTTAGCTACGCTCTCAAGAAAATTTTTTAAGCAAAAGGAAAGCCTTATTTCAACAATTTAGCATCTTTACTTTGTAAACAAATATTAAATATTTGAGGCTCCGTCGTACTACACTTTATATAATGTAATATTATATTATATTATTTATTTGCTATGTATTTCCGACATATGAAACTAGCTAAAAAATACTTCCAAAGCGGATATTATATGAAAAACTGAATCAGTTCTCTAAGCCTTCCAATGAGCTCCGAACAATTTTCGTGGTACTTTTGCTTCAGAATCTGTATCAAGAGTTTGGTCCTTGGATGTTCATGTAATATGATTATTTTTTTAGACTTTATACATTTCCATCAACTAGGATTATTTCAGTATTCCTCCCATCGGCATAAAACACTATCGTTTATTTAGGGCGCGCCCTCGCGGTGCAACGTGTTGACGTTATCCAGGGGAGGGTTGGGCAACCCGGAGAGCAATATTGCGTGAGCAATGTGGGTCTGTGAAGCCTTGGTTTTCAGAATTGTGTAAAACATAAGAGAAAAATTCTGAACAATGTTTACAAAAAGTAAGACAACGACATTATGAATGTCGCTTCAGGGATTGTTGATTTAAAAATCAGATAAATTTTCCATTAATAAAAAAAAACAACATTTCTTCTGACCTCTGAGAATTTTTGTCTTTCCATTTCATAGCTTTGATGTCTCCGTGTCAGCCAAAAGTTAAGAGAAAAATATCACGGAAAACAACTCCAGCGACATCTGGTTGTCGTTCACGCAGGTTGAGCTAAAGAGAAAGTTCTCTTTCGTTACGTGCTTCGGAGATCCCAGCACACAATCTCATCGGCTCGTTGGTCTAGGGGTATGATTCTCGCTTAGGGTGCGAGAGGTCCCGGGTTCAAATCCCGGACGAGCCCGTTCTTTTGCCATGAAAATATCAGATTGTTGCTAATCAAACTCGGTCACTTACCGACAACATCATATGGCTCGTTGGTCTAGGGGTATGATTCTCGCTTAGGGTGCGAGAGGTCCCGGGTTCAAATCCCGGACGAGCCCATCATTTGTCGACTGAAATGTTTGTCGACTGTTTGTTTCACCAGGTTACCATGCCATACCTTACAATGTCATGAGTAGGAATGTAAGGAAGATAAGTTTTAGATTGATGCTGATATTTTCTTTTCTATTCATGGTGTGTTCGAAAATAGAATGTGTATTTCCACTTATTTATGCAATAAGTATCATATGAATAAGTATGGATATACCTATTCATATGAATTTTACAGAAATATTAATTTTTTATGAAAAAATGTTTCCATGAATATAGCAGAATATAACGGTATTTTGATTTGCGCGACAACGTCGCGAGGTTGCAAAAGGTGAAGTAGAACCATTTTATTAATAAACAACACATGATCAGTGGTTGTCATTCATAATACATAAGTGAAGAAATCATATCAAGCATACGTGTTGTCGACACTGCATCAATTGGTTTCTTCCACTAAATGGATATCACTATGACATCAGTTCAGCGTCATTCCTGAACACATATGATAACAGAAAACATGAGAAGATAAGTTGTTTTTTTTTCACAAAGCGAATGTAGTGGTTGTGACATACAAGAATACTCTGGCGTGCAAAGAGCATAGTAGTACTCAACACAACGGGGAGCGGTGGCTCAGTGCATTAAATGATATCACTGCAGTGCCACTGACAGGATGGTCCTTCAGGATTTTGGAAACTAGCTTTTCAGCTAGGTTGAATTCTGTCACTGTCTGGAGGAGAATTATGGCGGCTGGCTGCTCTGATCGGTACTTTTCCGTGGTTTCTTCGATCAACACCAGGCGAATGCAGGAGCAGTACCCTAACAAACGGGCCATGGACTGCATGCGATCTTTACTTCCTTTTCCTTGTTCTATCTACTAACCACTACACTACCACACGGGAGACCGGTCTGGAACTTAGGTCGGCGTAGGGACAAGCCATCGAGCGGGGAAGATCACCGGAACCTCTCGATGAAAAAACATACACTACACTTACAGGACTAATGACCTTGGTAGATGGCGCGCCCGGAATGACTACACCTACATGATCTCAACACGCAAATTGAGAGCGCTAAGTGAAGCGTTGCTCCTGGACGCATCCCGCAGTTGCGATTTCTTACGCGACTTTCCTCTCTTTCCAATTAGATGCAGCCCGACTGCATCACAGCACCGATTGCATCATGCTATGCGAGGGGTCGCCCGACTGCATCTTCTTGCTTTTGAGAGAGCTAACTCGAAGAACACACAGAGGCATCGGGTGCGACGAACATCATTAGAGGGCGGATTTTGATGACCTACAACATCGCCGGCAATGATCAATAAAACAGTTTAAAATTGCCCTAAAACCAAATAAAAATGACGTAAAAATATTTTCAAAACCAGTTCGAATGAACAACTCAAGCTTTTGGATATGATACTGATGTAATCTTCCATTCGTTTCCCCAACCAGGCTCCACCACATCCGGGACAAGCTCTAAGCTCCCCACCGGTCTCCCGGCATGTGTGATAGACTAATTACATGCGTGGTAGTGTAAGTGTGTGTAAGGGGTGAGGAGAGAACAGGGAAGGGAAGATCGCGTGTTTACCGTGGACCCGTTTGTTAGGGAAATGCTCTGGAATTCGCCTGGTGTTGACCGGAGCAACCACGGAAAACTACCGATCACAGCAGCCGGTTTCTCGCATTCCCCTGCAGCCAGCGACTGAATTCAACCTACCTGGCAAGCTACAGTCGAAAATCATGCCACGGTCAGGACTCGAACCTAGGACCTCTCAGTCGGAGACACTGCCATGACATCAGCTGATGCATTGAGCCACTTCTTCTGGTCTGACAATGCACGTGTTAGAGTTGTGCACGTGTTTTCGTTACCAGGCCCTGTAATAAGATGCTGATAATTCACCGTGTTTTCGCGTAGCATTGCATAAATTTCTCTGTACCGCGGTAGCGATGGCGAGAAAATAAAAAGGGAATGAAAGCAAACGAACGAGGCAAAGTCGATCGAAGACGAATGAAACCAACGGTGAATAAAGGCGAACGAAGAAGATCGAAGGCGAACAAAAGTAAAGGAAACCGAATGAAGAAAATGAAGACGAGAAAATGCAATGAAAGACGAGCGAAAAAGTCAACGGAAGAGAACTAAAATGAACTCGTGGTGCTACAGAATGGCACAGACTTTCTCGTTTTCTAATTTCCTTGGTGTAGACTGGCTTTACGCTCGCTTCAGCTACCATCTATCGTCGCCCAAAGAACATTTTTTGACAGTTTCTCAACTTTTCGCTTTCTTAATGGTACAACCGAAATATTACTGCAAGGATATTAAAGAAGAGTAAAACTTTGCCCTAACTACAAATTTTCATTGAAAAACGTGATGCCGTTTTTAAGAAAATGGCGATTAAATATTTCTGTGAATGCGAAATTTGAAGCTCTTTTCACAGATATCTATTGAGTTCTCGAAAACCTTCATTGGCCGTCATTTGCAGCATTTCACTTACTAATGCAATAATTACATGTGTGTAATTGAAAAACAACAACAAAAGAATACACGAAAATAAACTTAACGTCATATTCAACAGTACAATAAGTACTATCCATTGAAAACATTTGAAAAAAATGGAGTAATTTTTGAGAAAATGGTGTTTGAGGGTTTCTGACAATGAAAAATTTTGAGCTCATTTTAACAGAAAACTGTTGAATTTTCGAAAAACTTTATTTGACATTATTTAAAGCACATGTACTCATAAATATAATATTGTGAAGAAATCGCTTCTAAAGTGAGCATTGCCGACGCGAGAGACAAGTAAAATATTTTTATTCGGTAATTTTTGAAAAAACAGAAGAATAGAGCAATATGGCGTTTATACCATTGCATAGGGTTCGTTTAGCACTAACCGTACCAACAATTTAACGAAAACATTTAGAGCTTTTCCAGAAAATGTATTTGTGAGTTTTAAAATTGCAAAATTTCACGCACTATTGCACGAAAACTACGAAAATTTCACAAAGAATCAACATGATCTTAATGAAAGAACTATTTATGGACAACGAATTTCATTTTAAGGAAAAGTCTCCATCTTCAATATTGTAGTTGTTAGAAGTTCCTGAAAAAAAATCATACTTCTACAATTTCCGAATTTACCATTCAGTTATTCCTGAAAATTTAATCTATGCCACCTTCACAAACATATAAACATATATTCTATTCTTACAAGAAATTTAAAAAAATTGAAGCCATTTTTGAGAAAATTTTGAAAATGTCCCTAGAGCTTCATATAAATCCCCCCCCAAATTAATTAATATTTTTCAAAATAGCAGAGCTTGGGCCCACACAAAAACGACAGTGGTTTCTTCAATTTGGAAAACTCCTATGCTTGGTTTAGTTTTGTCACATACTCCAGACGAACGGACGGACGGACGTTTTGCTTTCAATTGTTTTTTTGGCAACAAGGACCCACAAAACAGGGATTCTGGCAACACCACGTGCTACAGGATTTTTTTCTTAATTTAGCAACTTCATTTATCCATTTTTTTGTTCTCAGGACCCGGCAATGAATTTTTTTCTGCCGAAAATACGTCGTTTTTTTCCTCGCAGCATTACATAACTTTCTCTATACAACGTATATTACTCCTTATATACGTTCGTATGCCCTTTCGCCGTCCTTAATGCATTTTTTGACGTTTTCTTAATTTTTCGATTTCCTAATGGTAGATTACTTAATGGGATATTACTTCTAGAACGTTAAAGAATATTAAAATCTCATTATTTATGGCAATTTTCACTGATAAATTTGAAGCCGCTTTTAAGAAAATGTCGTTTAAACGTTATTGTTAATGCAAAATTTGAACCTAATTGTTACAGGAACGTAGCGAGTTTTTGAATTACTACATTGAAAGTAATTTAAAGCTATTCTGCTTACAAATTATATAATGTATTGTAATTACTGGATATGTGAATATTTAATGGATGAGAGATATTTCAAAAAATTACATTTGTGTAATATATATAAAAATGAAATGAATACAGCAATTTTTTTTGTAATCTTATACAGTGTATTTCGCACTTTCGTACGAAAAGTTGCAAGAAAAAAATTGGAGCTGCTTTTGGAAAAATGGCGTTTGAGCGTTTTGAAAAATGCGGAACTTTCAGCTAGTTTTCAGAGTTATTTGAGTAACTTTATATAACATCATTTGAAGCACATGTGCTTATTAATGTAATAATGTAATCAATTAGCCCCTAATGTAAATATTAGCAACGTGAGAGGCTAGTCAAAAAATTACATTTTTGCAATTTTTGAAAAAATCAAAGAATACAGATATATGACGTTTATGTCATCTCATAGCATACGTATAGCATTATCCCTACCAAAAGCCTTCTACTTTATGCAGGTGATCCTGTCATAATTCAAGAAACTGAAAAGGATTTACAATATGCCCTGCACCACTTAAA